>BSBM01000167.1:540000-580000 GCA_027924585.1 Larix kaempferi
GTCCCTGCCACCCCACTGATTCCTCCTTCCCTATCACACACAACCTCCCACTTTCTTTGTCGCTCACACCTCTCTCTAGTCTCTCTCTCCCCAACCATCTCTCTCTCTCTCTCTCTCTCTCTCTCTCTCTCTCCCTCCCTCTCTCTCAAACACACACACACACACACTATGTCCCTTTCCATTCTCAAACCCATTCCCCCTCCATCCATATCTATCTCCACCTTTCTTCCTCCATCCCTCACCCTACCTTCTCTCCCTCCCTCTCTCATTGCCTCTCTCTCACCTTCTATCCCTCCCTCATGTTATCTTTCCCTCAACCTATCCCAATCTCTCCGTCACTCCCTCTCTCTCACACACTTTATGTCCCTTCCCCCCCCCTCTCTCTCTCGCTCTCTCTCTCTCCATTGCCACCACTCCCTGCATGTCTCCCACCAATACTTTCTATCCCTCCCTTCCTATCTCTTTATTTCGTTCTATCCCCATCTATCTCTCACTCCCTCTAAATCCATTCCTCCCCATTATCCCTCTCCCTCCCTCGCTCTATGTATCTCCCCCCCTTGTATTCTTTATTTCTCTCTCACATCCCCCTCGCCTCCATCCATTCCCCCTTGTCACTCAAGTCTCACTTTCAACTTCTAACCCTATACCTCTTCAGAACCTCTTCTAATCCTAATAGTGCTCTCAAGCTCCACTTCCCTTCACCCCCTGTATCCCATCATGTTCTCATTCCCTTCATATCTCCCCACTCAAGCTTCCAACATCCTTCTAATCCCTTGACCCTTTCTCATCCCTATTAAATATTAACCATAGATTCCCTTGACCCTTCCCCACCCCTTCTCAAATATTAACCAAAAATCCCCTTGAGTCTTTCCCACCCCCCCTCTCTCAAGTATTAAACATATATTTTATGATTTACATAACGCGAGCGCGTTTTGGAACTACATAACGCGTACGCGTTATGTAGTTATATAACGCGTGCGCGTTATGAAATTCTAAAAGCGCGGCAATATTTTTTGAATTTAAACAGAACGCGCTCGTGTTTTTAAGAGCCTAAACCAAGCCGAATCACTTGCTCACATGTCAACAATAATCCTATGTGTATGCTTTGGAGTTTGCTTCGGTAATTCCAAACCTGTGCTATGTTAATGAAAAACCAAAGCTAATTGGGTATTTCTTCCAATTTCTGGAGAAGCCTGTGCTTAGCCACTCGTTACAGTATGCTACACACAGTCATTTTTGACGAAATCTTAGACACAAATAGCATTTTTTCTGCAGATTCCAAATATGTAACTTTTATTTTGAAATATTAATTTTTCCTATTTTCTTTCAATTTCTTTTCTGTCCTACTTCCTTAACTCGTGAAACACACTGTTAGTGTTTCTTCCATAACTTTTTCAATTCTCGATCATTTTAAAAAAAAATTGTATGGTGCACAAGAGGACACTAACCTCCACGTTCTATGAAAAACCCATTTTAAGATTTTTGCATTAAGACCTTCAAAGGCTCTACCCACAAAAGAGGTATTATTTTCGAGGTTTGATCACTTACAAAATTATAAAAAAATTATAAAATTACTAATTTAATTTTCGAAAAATAATGGCGCACAAGTGCTATGTGTTCTCTACATGCATGCCGATTTTTGTAGCTTGATTCCATCATTTAGGCCCTCAAAGGCTCTACCCACAAAAACATATACCTTATCATTTTCCTGAAAAATAAAAAGTGTCTGTTAAGAAAAATGAAACTTGACATAGCTATGCAAATTTTCAATACATAAAAGTTATATATTCGGAAACGTGATTTAATTTCCTACATTTCATCTTTTTTACTCAATGCAAGATATTTTGCGTAAGTAGCTCAAAAAATCCAAGTAAGTTGAGGGATCCCTGCTTTTTCAGTTTTCTATTGCATCTAACGCGCCAAAAGTGACCCTCATTAGCTTGCACTGACCCATGTGTTAATGGAAATGTTATTCATAATAATGTTATGTGTTAATGGAAATGTTATGATAAAATTCTATCATTTAAAGCACTATAATAAGAGTAAGGTCCTTGGGAAGTAAAATACATGGGCTTTGCAATGAAAAATATAAGTATATTGTTGGGCTCAAGTACTAGCAATCTAGGTTTAATAGGAGCGATCTTGGCTCAATTGCTAGCAATCTAGGTGCAATATTATAACCATTATATATTTAAATTATTATGTAGATTTACAATAATAAAATTTCAACAAAACCATCACAATTTAATAAATAAGAATAAAATTTTCCAAAATAAAATTACATGAATCTTAATTTTCTAAATGTCAATGGAAAATATGACATTGAATTTATGAGATAAATAGAAGTGGACAATAATTAATGAGGCAACTCATTGGATACGACTTGAATGTAATAAAATAGTGTGATGTACAAGTCATGATAAATTCATTCAATGTGAGATGATAAAATAAAATGTGACTTAAAAATAGTACATCTAAGATAAGATTTAATAAATAATTAATAAAATACATGTGTTAAACTTTATGATGTGATATAATGTTAGAATTCACCATTGATAATTTTATATATTCCTATAATTACAATTCATAATGTGATATAAAATTTATTTTCTTTCCATCTATATTGTTATATAATTATTTATAATATAATATTTTAATGCAAAATTTAAATACTAAACATTTAATAAAATCAATGTTAAATTTGTCAATTCTTAATATGATATAATGATTTCTAATGTGATAATGTGAAATAAATGTGATCTATAATGACCATTTATAAGGTGATATAAATTTATTTTCTTCCAATCCATAATATAATATAATGAGTTACAATGTAATAATATAAAGCTAATCACAATTCATAATGTGATATAAAATTAAATTTCTTTATTTAATTTTTCACTCACACATTATTTATACATGGAAGCTCGGCTCTTTCTGTGCGGAGCCGAGCGCAGCGGAAGAGGGTTTGAGTTCTCCATATCCAGCGAAGTAGTGAGCGGCTTTAGCAGCGGGTAATGTTTTTTTGACGGTCTTCTTTCCTGATTTACGACGTTTCTATTAATGGCATTCCTTCATTTCATTATTATTTTTAGACGGCAATTTCCTAACATGGTAATACATCGTTATGTTTTGCTTAACATTGAACATCTGTGCATCCCAACGTTTGAAAATCTCATGTCATGAATTTGTAATTTTTTAGACAACAAATTATGTAATCGAATGAATTTATTTTGTATTTTATTTTATGTAGTTTTATCTTTTAAGTTTTTATTAATTTTAGCATAAGCTTAAATATATTTGTATCTTGGTCTGCTCAGTTTTGAGCTACCATGACTACCGAGGGAAACGTTCGAATGGAAAATCCTACTAATTCTCAAGCAGCTGGAACGAATAATTCTACTGAAGGTGATGTAGAGGTATGTATATCCATTAACACTGGATTTTATCATTGTGCAGTAGAAAAATAATTTTTATTGTGCAATAGAGAAAAGTAACCTCCGACTCTCACTTACTACAGGGACGCAATCACTTTCAGTTATACCGGCCTCGTCCTGCTTTGACATATCCACTTCTCAAAGGGTTTACCTGGACTGCAGATCAAAACAACTTAACTTCGCTTCGATTTCACTATAGTTTGGAAGACAAGGATTTCAACGGGCCTCTATATGGAAGTGGCAATGCTCCAAAGACCGTAAGTTTAACAAGTGTGGTTGAGGCAAGCATATGAGCGTCTCAGCTTCACGTTATTGTTAATGCACATCGAAAACTTACAAGTGATAGTATAAATAGAGATTTATTAAAAACTAAATGAGATCTATGTGCACAGTCGACGAGATTGTGGACGTTTTCGGGACTTGTGACGAAAATTCCATCCTGTCAATTTGTGTGTATAAGAAATAGTAACATGAGTCTGGCATTTGTGGAGTTAGAATATCCATGACTGGACCTGAGACTGCTAATTATATTAACTATCTTTAAATGTTTCATTAATATTAACTATGTAAGAAATAGTAACATGAGTCTGGCATTTGTGGAGTTAGAATATCCATGACTGGACCTCAGACTTTATGCTAAATAAGAATAACTCTATACATTATATTTTATGCTAATTAATATTAACTATCTTTAATTGTTTCATTAATATTAACTATCCTTACATATTTGAATGTGGCACTCTATTTTATGTTATTTAAATGTTTGATATTTTATGTTATTTAAATGTATCCTTTCATGTTTGAATGTGTCACTATATTTTGTGTTATTTAAATGTTTGATATAAAATGTTATTTAAATGTTTGAATGTGTAATTTGTCACATTATTATTATTTTTATTAATAATTTTGTTATCTTATTTATTTTTATTTTCTTAAGATCCGATTAATGAACATTAATCATTATCTTCTTCTTTATCATCATTTTTAAATTTATAGAAATATTTAATTTTATAATTATTTTATGTTTAAATGGATATACTCATACTAAAAATAATAGCAAGAGTCTATTTTGAATCATCCTCATGAATTTATATTTGTAGTTTATATATATCATAGCTTTAGAATATACTCAAAAATATGTAATTACAGAAGATGTATTTAAAAACACATTTTTTAGTTATCTTGGGAGTCATTACAACTTGTATACACAAGTCAGAAGCTCAACTCAAAGATTCTAGGAGAGGGCCACATGAAAAGGCACATACGCAACTAATATGAGGTGAGCCAAACATGAAATTTGGACATCTTTTGTGAAGTATTGACAACTAGCTAGCTAGAAGGGAACTTTCATTGGCTGATTTTCACTCAACCATGCTAATACTCATCACTTGGAATGTGACTATGACAGGGACAAAGGAGTGCTTGGATTTGGACATCGACATTCATCAAATTGGAAGCTTCTAGAAGAAGAAGTGCCCTCATAGAAGAAATGCTCAAGGCAAGGAAGGTGAAGGTGCACCTATTTTAAACTCGTGATCGGCCATGTTTCAAACTTAAGCGAGGGTTTGTTGATGATGATACATTACTAGACCTAAGGCCAAGTTGATTTGATTTTCTAGGGGTTTTGGAGGAGAGTTACAAAGAAAACTCAATTTTCAACTTGTTCTCCATCATTCTTGTAGATTTGAATGTTTTTAATACTACAAATTATTTCATGTTACTACAAAGTACTTGTCCAAGGCCAATATAGAAAATTTGTGTATTTTTTTGGTCAAGTGGAGACCTTTTGGAATATGACACAAGTCCATCCCACTCTTTTGTTTTCTTTAGGAATATGACACAATTCCATCCTCCTATGCTCCTTGATGTAAGCTCATCCCATTATTTTGATTGCTTTTGGAATATGACACAAGTCCATTCTCTTATGTTCCTGGATGTAAGTCTATCCCACTTTTTTATATTTCTTTTGGAATATGAAACAATTTCTTCCTCTTATGTTCCTTGATGTAAGTCGATCCCACTATTTTGGTTCAATGTTCTATTGCACATTTCAGTAATGAATATTAATGCGTATGGAATAGTATCTTTTGAGCATTTCATCATGCCTTTGAATAATACTCAAAATTGTTCGATTGTTCGAGTACATCTTGGTTCATCTTCTCGAATTTCTTCATTACATTATACTCAACCTCTATTCTTATCTTTACTCGATAGTCTAATTGTCAAGGCATTTCCCTTATTGAATTTTACCACTATTTTACCGAAAACCCTAAAAACATTGAAAGCCTAATAATAAGATTTACAAATCTAAAATTGTAAGAATAGACTCAGTAACCTTTTGTCACGGATTCCTTCCTTCATGTTCACATGCAACAATTCAAAATGAAAGGAATATAGCCATCATGGTGAATATCTGAAGTGCAGGTTGTGGAGGAAAAATATTGATCTTGTTATTGAGGACAAAGTGTATTTCCTCAATAAAAATATACTATGAAGAGAAACAATTGAAATAATTCTTTTTATCTCAACTAAAGTTACTCCAATGGAAAATAATTTGCAAACAAGGTACCTGATAAAGTCATCTACACTTGGTTCCTCTCAAAATATTGTTTCCCCAAGTGGCTACATAATGCATATGTAGGTAGTATGAGATTTTAAATCCAAAGATAAAAATGGTGTTAGTGGATATAAAACAATTAACAATTGTTTATTTCAAAAATTGTTGCGATATACGAGTGGAAATTATAAAATGTATATGTATGTAAATATTAAAAGAAAATGAGTTCAATATATAAAAACAAAGCGCCAAAGTTAAAATAAACAATTTGTAATTGTACTATATTATGATTCAGAAAATAACCTCCAAACTTATAGGACAACTACCACAATACTCATGGTTGGATTTTCACAGATCCCACTTTGATTTACTCTTATTTATTGTTGCATTTAAAACAATCACAACCTGTGCATTATCTTTTGTAGTGTGCCAAATCTTCTTCATGGTTTCCTTAATTAATCAACTCTAGATTCTAAGGCCTACTCAATAGATTGTCACTATTGAGATCCTCAATGCTCCTAGCATAAGTGATATAAGTTGATAATTATAATGTGATCCAAGGAGAATTTTAGGGGAAAAATTTAGCCCATTGGATATTTTTTGACATTTTTTCTCCAAAAAAAATGAAATTTTCCATTTTTTTCTAAATTGATTCACTCAAATTCTATGGCATAATTCCTTTTGTTCTAAAAATCACCAAAATTGTCTAGAAACTATATATTAAAACCCTTAGAAATTTGATTTTTTAGAAAAATATCACCCAACATATTATGGTTCAAAATTTAAGAATTAGTAAGACTCGCTAAGGTTTCTACACTTTAAGAAAAGTATGCATCCTTAAAATTTCCGTTGTTGTGATCATATTCGATGACGAACTTAGATGTAACTAATTATTTTCAAGAACGTTGAGGTTTTATTTTTGTTGTTCTTCGAGATGATCCTAGCTAGGTGTGGAGAAAACAACAACACCGCATAATTTTATTTCCACAATAAAGTATGTTATTACTCTTAGGTTTATCTTCAACTCTGCAAGATCTAGAATTGATCTATATGAATACCTTTAATTACGCAGATAGGCATCCTATTTCAAAATTGCAGGGGAGTTGGATGGGAACTTCAGTCTTTTAATCAGCATTATGGAATGAACGAGATTGATTTATTGTTCTGTTAATATCCTTCATCATCTACAAATATCAATGGATTCGATTTGCTCCGTTAACATCCCTCCACTTATTAATGTGTTAATGTGCATTACAACACATGTTAATGCATGTTATAGCCAATAATATTATTAATAAACCTTTGCACTTGTTTCTCCATTTGATTCGCACAATACATAACGTCTGAGCAATTTATAATCTCTGCGTTACTTCTCTAAGCTACGTCCACAACATGTCTACAAAATTCTGTACATTAATTCCACAACATGGATAAGTGATGTTAATTGATTGCATGTTCCTCTACCACGTCTCACCAATGGTTTCTATTTCTATTCCATTTTTCATCGAAAATGAAAACTAGAAGATTAATTTAACATGTAACTTGTGTTAACATTTAGATCCATTTTTCCATTGTCGATTCCTATTGGCGTTCACCAGCCATTAGGTAATAGGTTGTGTTAGTATTATACTTATTTTCTCCTTGGCACTATTTATTTTAATTACTCACGATGTGACATATCACGAATAGAAAAATTTTCCCATGTGAAAAATTGCATGGAACAAAAATTTTCTTGTGAGACAACATGTCATGATACCAAGATACCCTCACACACACTAATATGTCTTGTTGTTAATGTATATGTATGTATATCCCCAAATAGGCCAACCAACCATGTTTAAAGAATCAAAACCATTGATTACCCAATCAATTTATGGGAACCCTAACCACTGAATTGTTACATGGTATCTCATTAGTTAAATTTGATACCCATTAGTTAATAGGCACAACCATCTCATCACCCTTATATATGGCAAAACAAACTCACTAGAATAAGGTATAGGATTGAGCTCCTATTAGAATCATTTATATTAATCTACACTCAATACCATGTGAACCCACCTAATGAGATGATGGTAGATGAAGTGTAAATCAAGGAAAAGGAATGCAAGTTTTTTCTCCTTTTTATTCCCCACATATATAAACAAAATGTTTCACCTCAACGATACTCCCAACATAGAACGTGTACAACCTCAAGCTTACCCTTCTCAATTCTATATATTGCAAGTTCATTTTACATTGGCATCCCATGCAGTGTGGTGATTATGACCTAGCCAGTTGTTACACCCAAAATCTACACCTCTGTAACTCCAGTGCCTAAATCCCTGAAGTTCTAAGATCAAGCTAGTCATTTAGAGCAAGTTGATGGCCTTTACCCACACTCTTAATTAGTTCGGAACATGTTGTCTTTGGAAACATGCGCCGGCGCAGGTTGCCTTCATGCAACATGCGCCGAAGTCAGTTTAATGGGATAAAGGTAGCTTTCGAGCGAATTCTAGAAGTTGAATGAGGTGGATCTATATCCCTAACTCCTAGGTGAGTTGGCCTTCGGTTCCTTAACCTAGTGGGAGGATCCCTTAACCCTCTCCCCATAATCCTCAACCTACTCTATCTACCTGGTCCTATAAATGCAAGAACCCTCTCCATCCCAAACGAAGGAATTCTATGGTACTCTTATGTTGGTGAAATTAGCTCAGCAGTTCAATACTCTAGTCTTGCAGGCACCTACTTCTTTCTAGGAGCTTTGGCTTGGCTTGTCAGAAGGATATTGCGACGTTGAGGCATCGGTTGTAATCATCTCTTCTATTGTACTTCCCACTTGTTATACAGTAATATAAATGCTTTCCATAAATGTTATTGTGTTAATGATATTTATAGTTAACCTCGTCAACTGTTTACTTAGACTAGTTAGTGTTTAGGCATATTTTACTGCTTGTATTGTTCCTATGTGTCTTGACAAGTTTTGCAGCTGAGATGTGACGACCGCGAAGCTTGGAACAACAACAAGGATAAATATCTATGAATATGGGGTAAGATTGCTTAATTACTCGATCTCTAACTAGATCTAGGAAAGTTGTTTCATATTCTGTCTCATTTGTTCTAGACTTGCATTAAGTTAGAGAGATCATGCCTTAAGTTTGCTTTTGGTGGATTGTCTGATAACAAATTTGGTGACCATACTGGGGAATAGCATTGATTTAAGTTTTCAAGTTGAATGTCATATTATTTGATTTCTTTAAAAGCCATTTCTTTTGCCTCTCTAGCTGCTTTCACCATCAAACCTTTTTGTTGAAAGGGATGTTAGCTTTCTCTGAGTCTGTAGGTTTAGTTATTAAAATATTTCATTACTCATCCTTGGAGATCCTTTTCATTTTTATTTGGGAATTCACCCAGCGCACCTGGGTAGTGTAACTAGAGCACCTGCCTTTCACAGGTGCCATTTTGCTTTCTGAGGCTTGCGCCACTGATGCTAAAGCCCTATTTTCCTTTTGCGCCGCCGGCACTAAATTCCTGTGGCTCATCTGCATTGGGCGCTCTGTGTCTGACTACATCCTGCGCCGACCACTCAAGCCTAGGGTTTGAGTTATCCCTCTCCATTGTTTTAGTTTTGGTT
This sequence comes from Larix kaempferi, assembly GCA_027924585.1. Classification (NCBI taxonomy): domain Eukaryota; kingdom Viridiplantae; phylum Streptophyta; class Pinopsida; order Pinales; family Pinaceae; genus Larix; species Larix kaempferi. Next base: position 549,608 of record BSBM01000167.1, read on the forward strand.
TCTCTTACAGTCACCCTCTGCATTGTATCTTCCAGTCAGGGACCCTTTTTTATGCTGCATTGTTGATGTTTGGTTTTGTTGAGTTGTTTCGGATTGGATTTGGGATCCATTTTGGATGAGTTTGAGTTTCGGTAGTGGTAGACACTTTGGTCTCTCCCACCTTCATCTGCATGACCATGCTTTCCCTTCTCTCCTCACCTGATCTAGTCCTTCCATTGGCTTAGATCCTAGACCTCCTTTGCGTGTGTTATTTAGCTTTGCTTGCATTTGGTTGTTTGATTGAGTGATTCGAGTATTTTGAGTGTATGAGTGTTTCCAGTCCATATAAGTGCTTGTCGTTTTCTTGAGATTTCCTGAGTGTTTAGAGTGTTGTAAATGATTCTTCTTTTCCATCATTCATGCTTAACAATATCATTATTATCAAGTTGTAATCTTGGCATATCATTGAAAAATTAAAAGTGCATCATTTTTACTGTTTTTCAAGTGCATTTGAAAATTGTTGTAGAAATTGGTTCATGCATTGGAATTTATCATTCATTAGTCTTTTGAAAAGTTTGAGATAAAAGTTAGTCATTTGTGCTTTTTGGGAATTATGATTCATTCATTTTCTTGAAAAATTAAAGTGAGATCAAGTTTTTACAAAAGTGATTCCATGCTTGAAAGAATTGTATGCATTCTTGGTTTTTTATGCTTTTAAGCCATCATAGTGAATTTTGAAAAGTTAGAGTGCTCTAGATAGGAAATTTCTCTCTTTTCATCACTTAATTTCGTTTTGATTTGAAAAGACAAAAAGAAAATGCTTAGATTTGGTTGTGATGCTAGTTGATTTTTTGTGTTTGGCTTGGAAAAACGAAAAACGAAAAGAATACTTCCATTATCAAACTTGGTATATTTGGGATTCTGTTGCATTTTGTTGTTTTGGTAAAATCACTTGAAAAGAGATTTTTCCCTCCCATATATAGAGTTCATCAAAAGAAAAGGACATCTTTTGCATGTAGTTAGGGCTTGCATTATGTTTACATTTATGTACTCACCTCATGCATTCACCTAACTGTCTAGATAAAATTAACGGTAGAACTAGGGTAAAATTTTTAGTAACTTGTGTGTTAAGTTAAAGACGTGTTCCGGCATCGTAAAACATGGCAGCTGTCGTTATTTTCTAGCACTGTATTCTAGGGGTATTGTAGTATTCCACGTACCAACCGATATATCGAAGCTCTTTCATGTACCAACCAGGTATATCGAAGCTCTTTCACGTACTCACCAAGTACTTCGCGTATATCGAAAGGTGTTTCACATACTTGGAGTATATAGAGTGGTGTTTCACGTACTCAGTAGTATATAGGAAGGTCTCACGATGAACGGTTGTGCATTAGACAACACCACTACGGATTTGAGCTCCCATGTACCTTGCGTATATTGGGAGACACCATTAGGATTCCTGAGATCAACTAATCTATACATTTGGTCGTCTTGGCAGAGCAATACACCGAGAACAACACTCGGGGAGCTACTACACACGTACTATCAGGTAGTCGGGTTATATGGTCAAGGGTATGGTCCCAATCCTCCGTGGTTAGTGCTCTAAAAAATTGGGCTGAGTATAATTGTTGGACCCTGGAGTATATCACGAGTTGCGAAGCCTTGATAATCCCGTGAGGTTCCAGACCTTTGTATCCACTCCTATCACATGAGTTTGCTTGCGGCCTTAGTTTGTGTAGATTTTTCTAGACTGCTTTTCTTTTGTTTAGATTACCCTAGGAGAAACTCTGTTTCAGTCACTCTAGATGATGTTCCTCGGAGAAGGTCCCGCAGAATTTTGAAGTTACCACCCGAATATCCCCTTAACCAAGAGGTAATTTCAAAGGTAAGAATGGACCCACATGTCACAATCGTGGCACCTAAAGTGGAAAACCCTACTCTGAACATTGAAGCACGTTTGTTCCCTCCAACCCCTCTAGATTCACCTGCCTCCAACCCCCCACAGGGTGAAGAGGCGTAAACTTCCACTTCACAAGACACACCTCCCGTGTTACCGGGAGAGCCTGGATAGATGGAATGGTTAAATCCACCCTAGGACGACCCTGTTGGTCCAACTGCAGCTTTTTGGACATCCTCTCTAGGCCACCCAGTGGCTCATTTTGCCATTGCATCCCCACCTAGTTGGGCTACTCCAAAAGGCCCTCTAGCACCTTTTCATGATCGCATGACTCGATTACATGCTATGGGCGATGAGTTTTGAATACAAAGTCTTCTACGAAGGGTTGAAGACCTGACGTTACCTCCATATTAGCCACTCCCAAGTCGTTATTTATCTTATGATTCACCAGAATCATCCACACAACATGTGACCACTTCTGAACCTAGTCAACCCTCACTTCCTACACATACACCCCCTAGACAGGAGACCATTTCTATACCTCAAATGACTCAACCTGTTCAAGGACAATAGTCCCACACACCTGTTACTACCACGGTTACATTACCAATTCCTCCCCCACCCCAAAAATCGCGGGGAGGATACTCTTCACCCCCTACCCTCCCTACAGGTAATGTTAATCCCACAGTAGATGGTGAGCTCTTAGAGTGGATGCCTAATGAGAGCAGCTAGACTAGGAGCCTACTTTAACTATCAACCTGGGGGACATACAAACTTCATAGGTGCAAGCACTATATGTGCTCTTATAGGATAGTCTCTCTCGTGGTTGGGTGTTGGTGTCAATGTTTTAAAGGTCTGCCTAAAAGGAGATGAATAATCTTGTGAAGGAATTGCCTAATCTATGGATGAGAAATACCTATGTTAAGAAGCTGGAAACAGTAAATCTATGTTAAGAAATTTAAATGCTAAAAACAGTATATATATCTTTTAAGAATTAACTTGCAAAAAGCAGTAAATCTATACTATGAATTTGAATGCTGAAAAACAATAAATCTATTCTAAAATACCGAAAGCTAGATCTCTAACTTAAGAAGCAAATACTGTGATTCAAATACGGAAGCTGGAAATCTGATCTAAACTGTTTGAATACCAAAAACTAAGTTCGGAATGCAATTATCTAATGCTACGAATTCATCATTAATTAACCAAAGTAACCAATCTTTGAGCAACTAGGATACTAGAAAAATGCATAAAATTTAAGATCTGGATCATTGTTTCATAAGTCATGCACGCATACAAGAAAATAACTATCAAAATATGTATTGGCAGAATGCTGCTACAAGGCTACGGAAATGACATTACCAAACTACAGACTGCGCTACAACTAACTACGGAATCAAATCGTCGCTTTACTAGAGAAATCAAATTGCACTATTCATACGCCATCAGGAATGCTTTCACACGCAATATGGATTTAATCAATACAAAGCGCATAATGAAACATACCTTAATAGTAAGATCTCCTAAATTATGTGTTGGAGGGGCCCTCCCCAACCCGTACTCAGGAGTGAAGAAAACTTATAGGCGCTGAATTGAAAACAACATCAAAATATTTATTTAAAATGGCAACTCCATGGTTTTATAAAATTCTGTAACACGAACTGTATCAGCGGTATAAAAACATATAATACTGATTCTCAAAAATGGCAATAGGACCCCCTCGCTAGCCGGGAGGTCCATATTTATATTCCTCTAATGCTTAACCTAACTATATGTCTAATTTGCTGATTCTGTTTGAACAGAAGTTCTCTCTAGAAATCAGGGAGAAAACGTTGAGTTCTTTTTTTATCTTTCAGTCCTTCGTTTGATCTGCGTGCTTGGTCCTTTAGTGTACCTAGACCTGGTCAATCATACTCGATTTACATATAATTAGTCAATTGAACACGCTTTCAAACATACAAGAATAATCTTTAAAACAACTTCATTAAATAATCAAGGTAGACCATTTTTCCCACAAAACAAGTGTAATTCTTCACCCTTTCTTGTGCTTTACTGTGGGGAAAAAGGCTATCAGATACCTCTAACTTGGTCTCATCATTCTCCCCCATACTTCAAGGATTCACCCATCCTTGGGTGACATGTTCAGCTCTTCGACGACTTCTCTGATGTCCCATGCTATCACCCTGGGGGTTCCTGCCTGCCTGTAGTATCCCATGGTTTGTTCCTCCCTGACCCATGATCTCCTCTCTTCTTCTTCATTAATATGTTCCTTAATAACCGGGGGAAGGAAAAATGCAGGATTTAGCCTCATCCCAATCCATTTGAGTTGATTCTTTATCAAGGAATCCCTTTAGAGTTTGGCTTTGAAAAGAGAAGCTTCAAGTCTGAGAGGGGAGTGGAGCTCTCTTCTTTTTAGATCACTTGCTACTTTGCGCCATATTTCAGTAATGGACTCATGAACCTCTTTGTGTGTGCTTTGGAGAGTAACATCAAAGTGTGCTAGAGCCTCCTGCTGCTTCACAAGGAGAATGGGAATCAGCTCCTCATCCTGGGTGAGGATCCTATGGTTGTAAATTATTCTTTCAGGGTGAGTTGGATCTACCCTGACCATCAATGGATTTTGTCATTTTGCTGCAACATAAATGTGGTAGTCCTGAGCTCATTCAATTTCATGATTCATCCATGAACACAGTGCCCTCAACTGGAAATTGCCCATGTAAGGGTTTGGCGACCAGTTGGGTGAGCCAGGAACTACAAAATTGTGCAAGAAAAATTCACTCAGCTGGTCCTTCTCCAAATCTATGGAGTTTAGAGATGTGTCCATAAATTCTTTGGGGGAGTTTATCTCTATCGGGAGTCCCTGTTTTAACCTTTGGAGCTGGAATTTGCCCCATTTTTCTTGTAGATAAACTGCATAAATTGTTGATGGTGGCCCGAGGCCTAGTAGTTTATCATATATTTTAGTGGTAGTAGCCAAAACGTCCTTCAATCGAACAATATCCTCGTCCTTTTTGGCTAACTCCTCTTGTGCCTTGGCCAATTTCTCTTGCAGTGCTGAATTTTTCTGCTCAACCAGTTTCAGCTCCCCCGCATGATGCATTTTCAAAATTTGTGTCTTTTCGGGTGAAAACAGGGGAGACGTTGGCTGGCTTCTGGATTCAGTTTTCAACGTTTCCAGCTCCTCTATGAGATTTTCTAGTTCTGCATGAGCCTCAGCAAGTTGGTCAGCGACCCCAGGGTTTTCATTGTGCTCAGGAGGGTTCCCCTAGAAGTTGTCTTTCTCTTCTTGTTCATCTTGTTCTTCTTGTTCATCTTGCTCTTCCTGTTCATGATGTTCTTCTTCTGTATCCTGCTCTTCTAGTGTAGTGGGATCTTCCTGATCTACCCAAAGATCATCATCATCATCAAACACATTTTGAACTGGGGGACTGGGTTCCTTTTTTTCTTCCTCGGTAATTTTGAGTTTGGATGCCTATGTGAATCTTTTACTTCATTTCTTCGACCCTTGATTACTAGTAGAGATCCCTGGTTTCATTCTGGGGGAGTCATCTCGTGAATGCTTTATCTTCACCAAGGTGTCAGCCACGCTGTCAAGGTCAATTTTCCTTTTAGTCCCCGATGTAGAGGCGGTCTTTTTCTTTAATCCAAGAGATAGGGGCATGCCAACTATGGGTGTACCCTTCATTCTTTGAACATCATCAGTCGATACCAGTACGAATTCTTCCCAAGAAAGTGTTGGAATCTGCACTTTTAATTCCTCACAAATGATCAGTTTGATTAGCCCATGATGGGCTAAGGAATCCTCTTTTCCTTTAATCACTTTCTTGCTCATTTCTGCCATAGGTAGGAGAAGATAGTATGGAATGCTTATGTTGTTGTTCGGCGAAAGATGGCCCCTATGCCTCAGCAACTCCAGAATTCGAAAATGAAAAATAGGGACATAACTTCGCCTACCCATGCATGTAATGTATTTCTGGACGATTGTAGCCATTTCATTCCATGGTGCCGGCATGGAGAGTCTTTTGACCCCATTTTTATCTTCGTCGTAGACCTCTCCTCATTCGAAAATTGCTTTCTTTGCTTCATGGTTTGCCTCCCGGTCATCTCTACTCCAATGCAGACCCATTGGTAGACCAGTGAATTTGGAAATTGCTTCATCATCCAACCTTATACATAACCCCTTCACACGGGTGATGAACTGTTTGTCCTTGATATGCTTTACATTCTTTGCAAATTCTAGAGCCACCGCTGTATTGTATCCTTTCAATCCTAAGATGAAAGGCATCTAGTTTGCACTGCGGATGATTGTCAAGATTTGCGGGTTCTTATAAATAGCGTTGTGTTCCTCTGGTTCACTTCTCTTGAACCCTTTTGTCATCTTAAAATCTCCTTTATAATCAGACAAAACCAAACTTTTGAATTTACCTTACTAGTCAAGACTGATTTATAGGCTTCAAGGACTGGATTGCTGGTTGAATGGCCACATTAATTGTCGGTTTCTTACTTCTGGAGAGCTTCTGAGAGATTCATTTTTGCAGGGATTGGCTCCTTTGGAATATTATACCGCCTTACTTACTGCCCTTCTACACTTATCCTCATCATCATTCCTTGTACTTGTTTCTTTTATCCCTTTCTTTCCATAATCAAGCCCTAAACTTAATTCCATGATTGTATCTTACCTCATTTGCTCAGATTATTTGGTAGTATGGCGGTTAGATGTGGGTTTATCATTTGTTGACATGAAGTAGCCATCATGATTCGTTGAGGCTGATATGAATTGGGTAGCAATCATGATTTACTGAGGTCATTCTGAACTGAACTGACAATTATGGTTTATTTAGGTCATTCTGAACTGAACCGTGCTGCCGAATGAAGATGTAAGCTATCCTCAGCTTCAGAAACAATTGTCTTGTGGGATAATGATTTTACCCTAAAAATAAAACAAAGATGTTTAGAGATTACCTCATTATGCTTTTAGAGTACCTGAGTTGATGATTTGGCCCAATTTTTGTGTATGGCGGATTCTGTAGTAGTTTTGGCATTGTCCATAGTAAATTATGGCATGTCAGTAGTTATGTGCATTTGTTGGTTTTTTCTTGATTTCTTTCGAATTTGCTGTATTGGCTGCTTTTGAACTGTGTGCCATTTGTTTTTTATTTGATCTTATGATGATGCTTTTGCATTGGGTTGTTGATTCGCTATTTTATTGCTGGAATCAAGGATGGCTCCCTTGAATAGATTGCAGGCTCGAGTGAAGATATTGAATTCTATAGTAGTTGGTACCTTTTATTTTTATTGAATCCGTGGCTGGCTCGCTTGATTTGTTGATGATAGGCTCACTTGATTTTTATTTATATTTGCAATGTGCATGCTCGTGTAAATAATGTCAACCTCGCTTGATTAATGGAAGGCTCGCTTGAATCATGGCAGGCTTGCTTGATTGGTTCCTGTAGTGATTGATATTTTTGACCTGAGTACAATTCTTATTTGCATGGGACTGTATGATGCCCTGTAATTTTACCTGCGTTTATAGATTGGATAATGTTGGATTGCTCCTTTTGTTATGTCTTTTTTTCTTCTTCTTCTTTTTTTCATTGCTTCTTTCCCTTTTTTCTTCATATTTTTTTTCATCATTTTTCATATTTTTTTTCAATTTTCTTTCCCCCCCTTTTTTTTATTTTTTTTTCTCTCTTTTTATATTATTTTTATTTCTATGAACTGAATTTCAATGATTTTTCATGCTCTCTATCAGCATCAGTTTTTTTTGGTAGAGTACCTGTGTAAACTCGTCCTTTGACTGTGGCTTCCTATAAATTTTGAGCCGATGTCCATTTACTATCATGAGGAACTCCTCTTCATCAACTGTAATGATCTTGACAGCTCCATTTTCATAGATTATCTCGATAATGTAAGGTCCAAGCCATCTAGTTGTTAGTTTTCCCTTGAAAGTATGGAACCTGGAGTCATATAGTAGTGCCCAGTCTCCTTCTTTGAACTTTTTATCTTTTATGTTCTTGTCATGCCACTTCTTTCTTTGCTGCTGGAAGATTTCAGTATGGGCAAGTGCTTGCTGGCATTGCTCATCCAGTTGATTCAATTTCAAAATGCGTTCCTGTTGTATTTGTGATAGCTCCATATTTAATTCTGATGCAATTCTTAATGTCTTTATTTCAAACTCAATTGGCAGCATGACTTTCTTTCCATATACTAGTTCATAAGGTGTGAATCTTGTTGTTGTTTTCCAAGTGGTATTGTATGCCCAAACTGCTTCACTCAGTTTGTCAGCCCAATCCCTTTTGTGGAGTTGGACAGTCTTTGTCAAAATCCTCTCTAATTATCTGTTGGTTACCTCAGCTTGACCATTTGCTTGACAGTGATAGGAGGAGGACTGTTTGTGCTTTACATTGTTTCTTTTTAGCAAGTCTTCAATTAGATTTGATGTAAACTGTGGGCCTTGATCAGAGACTAGTTCTCTTGGTACTCCAAACCTGTGAAAAATCTGCTCAGTGAAGAATTTTGCAACATTGGTTTCATTTGCTGCAGCCAGTGCTACTACCTTAGTCCATTTGGTAAGGTAGTTAGTGCATACCAGAATGTAACTTTTTTTATTTGACTATGGGTTGATTGGACCAACGAATTCAAATCCCCATTTGTCAAATGCTTCCAAGGAGATTTGTGGATGGAGTGGCATTTCTTCTTTTTGTGTTGGTTTCCCCATTCTTTGGCAATCATCACAGTGCGAAACATATTCATAAGCATATTTGTGGAGTGTTGGCCAATAATACCCTGTTTGCAAGATCTTATGGGATGTCATCTTTGCAGCATAGTGTCCTCCACATGGTTCATTGTGTGTGGCATGCATTATGTCATGCACTTCATCCTCTCTAATGCACCTTCTGAGTATCTGATCTGGTCCTTGTTTGAAGAGCATGCCCTCTATCCATGTGTATGTGGCACTTTGCCTTATTACTTTAGTATTCTCTTTGTAACTATGTTAGGAACCCATATCTTTACTTTGTTAGTATGTTGTTGTTGGACGCATATGCTTTGTAAGTCGTCCCGTAGTATTTGTTGATCAATAGTTTGTGTTATTGTTGTTGGCGCATATGCTTTGTAAGTCGCCCGTAGTATTGTTGATCCATAGTTTGTAACGGGCCATGGTTTCGACCCATAGTATTGGTGCCTAGAATTAGTATATAAGTGGGTGTTGAGACCTATAAGGCACCGTGAAGTGATTTGTATTGAGATTGCTCAAAGGAGGTTTCCCCCTCGAAGTGGCCTGTGATCAATACAAAGTGATTCTGAGTTCTGTCATTTCTGCTATTTCGCGTATTCTTGTTAATTAATTGTTGCAGGTGCCTCACAAGCTATAATGTTCTGGAAATTTTCCAGACACTAGATAGTTTGCTATGTTAGCAAACCATGGGCTCCTTGTGGATATTGCAAAGAGATGCTCATCTGGAAAACTGTCATTGACCACTTCACTATCTTGTCCATGTGTGATCCTATATAGAAAGTCAGCCACCACATTGTGTTTGCCTGTCTTGTCTAAAATCATGATGTCAAACTCTTGGAGGAGTAGCAGCCATCTCATGACTCGAGTGCTTGTGTTGGGTTTGTTCATGAGATATCTTATGGTTGAATGGTCTGTATGAATGAAAACTTGGTAGCCAGTGATATAGTGCCTGAACTTGTTAATGGCATCTATGATAGCCAAAAATTCCTTCTCTGTAATTGTGTAATTTAATTTTGCCCCTGCTAAAATTTTACTGATATAGTATATTGCATAGGGCTTCTTCTCTTTTTCCTGTCCAAGGAAAGACCCAATTGCCTTATCTAATGCATCTGAGTGGATGTGGAATCGGAGTGCCCAATCTGGTCCTTGGAGCACTGGAGCTGTAATTGTTTTCTCTTTTAGTTTGTCAAATGATAACATACAATGTTTTGACCATACGAACTATGTGTCCTTAATGAGTAAAGCAAACATTGGTGCATCAATTTTGCTATAACTCTCAATGAATCTTCTATAATATCATGTTTTTCCAAGGAAACTTCTTACATCTCTTTGCTTCACAGGTGGAGGTAATGTCTTGATGACTATAACTTTTGCCCGGTCAACTTCTATTCCCCTCTGAGAAATGTGGTGCCCAAGCACAATGCCTTCTTCCATGAGCATCTTGCACTTATTGTTGCTGAGGCATAAGCTCATCTCAATACATTTTTTTAATACCAATTCCAAATGTTTGACTGTTTGGTCGAAGTTCTAGCCATAGGGTGTGAAATCATCCATGTAAGCCTCCATTTGTTCATTAATAAAATCATAGAAGATACTTAGAATTGCCCTTTGAAAGGTTGTTGGGGCATTGCGGAGTCTAAATGGAAGCACTCTGTAGGCATAAGTGCCCCTTGGGCATGTGAAGGTTGTCATGTCCTGGTTAGCTGGGTGAATGAGGATTTGATTGTAACCACTGAACCCATCCAAGAATGAGAAAAAACTTTTTCCCTGCTAATGTATCTAGGACATGGTCTATAAATGGGAGAGGAAAGTAATTCTTCTTGGTTGCTTTATTGAGCTCACGATAATCCACACAAATTCTACATTTGCCTCCTTTTTTAGGGACTATGACTAGTGGTGATACCCATTCACTATCAGAGATGGGATAGATAAACCCTGCATCTAATAACTTTTGTAGTTCTTCTTTGACGATGTCCTTCAGTGCTGGGTTTAGCCTCCTTTGTGGTTAGCTGGTAGGAATAGAACCTTCCTTGATGTAAATGTAATGCTTACAGATATCAGGATGGATTCCTTTTATGTCTGCATATGTCCATGCAAAAGCTCTATTATGTTCTATGAGTACCTTCATTAGCTTCTTTTCTTGCTCTGTCTTCAGATTGGAATTAATGTTGACTGTCTTTCCAGGCATAAATTCCACTATCTTTGCCTTTGATGATTGTTCTTCCAGTGATAATACTTCTGTCCACATTTTATTTAAGTTCTGGTTTGAACATTCACCTTCTTGCTGATGTTACATGTCTGTGTCAAAAAATTCTTCAAGAACAACATTGTTAGAAGATCCATTTTGGATAAACCTATCTAAATGGCTACCCTCATCTATGGCTTTTAGTGATAGTGCAGCATCAATCATAAGGATAGGTCATATGTTCTGATTTGTTGTGTCATTATAATCATCAATCCAATTTTGATATTCTAAGTCTGAAGATTTCTTGGCTGGTGGATAAATAGTGATTTTTTTCCTAGATTGACCACTAGTAATCATCATGTTGCTTGATCGGCATCCTATGTAAGCATCTGTAGTTGCCAGCTAGGGTCTTCCCAATATTATAGGGTATCCACTAAGTTTTCTCTTTACTTCGATGACTATGAAATCAGCTGGGTATTCCCAGGATTCTATATTAATTATTATGTCTTCGAGCATTCCTTCAGGTCTCACAGTGGATGTGTCTGCTAGCTGGAGTACTGTAGTTGTCGGTCTGACCATTGATTGGAGTCCTAGGTATATCATAGTATCTTTGGTCATTACATTTATAACAACTCCCAAATCGATTAGGATTCTATCTATCTATCTGTTATTGATGTTGATGTTGACAACAGGGCTTCCTGGATCTAGATATTTGGGGTTAACAATGATACCTAGCATTAGATCTGGTAATTGTCCCACTACATTGATCGTTGGTGGGTCACGTTTTCTCCTTCCAGGTCTTTTCAAACAATTCTCTTTAATGAATTTGTTGCAGATGGGTACATATTTGATGGCCTGTAGGATAGGAATTTGGATATTCAAGTGTTTCAATTCATTCATAATTGTGTTTTCCTCTTCATCTTTGGTACTTCATACAAGATTTTCAGGGAATGGGTGATTTCTACTTCGTGTGAGTGGTTGAATTTCTTCCTCCAGAGGGTTTGGCTCATCAGGATGTTGAACATCAGGTTGTGTTGTTTGCTCATGGGTCTCAGGTTCTTGTATATTCTATGTAGGATGCTGAACCTCTCGAAAAATGCATTAACAGGTGCTAAACCCATTCTCTTGAGCTGTGCTCGGCTCTGTACAGAAAGATTAAACGTTTCATGTATAAACAATGGGTAGTAGGTTAAAAGTATGAACGAAAAACAATGAATGTTAGGTCGTATGCAAGAAAGAAAGAAATTTGACATCTATCATGTGTGCATACTGATGATATCCATTGGCAAATATATATCACTTTTCCCTCGATATTTCATTGAAACTTCGGAAGTTAATTACAATGCCACATTGTCAACTTCGGGGTACATCTAACTTGTCGGATGTAAATTTAAATTGCCACGTGGTCGACTTGGCGGTACAGTTGTCAACTTCCTGTATCAGCTGTAAATTTAAATTTTTATCCAGTGTCGATCATAAATTATCATTAAAAGAAAGCCAAAGATTTCAATTAAGAGTTACAGTCAAAATAAGAAATTATCTTTAAGAAAAACCAAAGATATTCTAGAATTACAATAAAAGATATTCCAGAATTACATTAAAAATTGTAAATGAATGTGGAAGATTATAGAAAATAATTTATAAATTTAAATTATAAAGATATTATAAAGATATAAATCAATAAATTTAACATTAATTTTATTAATGATTTATTATATTTTATTAACATTTTTACATTTTAAAATTATTATTACATTTAAAATTTCTAACTTGTCACATTTTAGTGCACTATGAATTAAATTACATTCAAACAATTTCAGATTGAATGGATCTATCATAGCTTATGGACCACACATCTCAAGTTCTATTTAGTGAGCTACTTCATTAATTATTCATTACATTCAAACAATTTTACATTAAATGGATCTATCATAACTTATGTCCCACACTATCTCATTATATTCAAGGTCTATTTAGTGAGCTACCTCATTAATTATTCACTTGCACAGTCTTATCCTATGAATCAAGTCTCACATTTTCTACTCAAATGGATCTATCATAACTTATGTACCACACTATCTCATTATACTCAAGTTCTATTTAGTGAAGTACCTCATTAATTATTCACTTGCACAGTCTTATCCTATGAACCAAGTCTCATATTTTCCACTTGAATAGATCTATCATAGCTTATGTACCACACTATCTCATTATACTCAAGTTCTATCTATTGAGTTACCTTATTAATCATTCACTTGCTTGTCCTATGAACCAAGTCTCATATTATAAACCAAGTGGTTAGTGAGCTACCTTATTAATTATTCACTAACACAATCTTATCCTATGAACCAAGTCTCATATTTTCCACTTGCAGTCTTGTCCTCTAAACCAAGTCATTTTCCATTATCATTTAAAAAATTGAAATTCATATATTTTTATTTTAAAAAAATTATTCCTATTTCTTATATAATGGATTTGGTAAATTTTTATTATTACTAATCCATATGAAAATAAAAATATAATTCACTAATGATTATAATTAAAATCTACGATTGTAAACGATAAAATTGGATAATAATATCTCCATAACTTTTATCTAAGATTGTAACAAATTATTATAACCTTTCTTTTAAAATGAGAACTTTTAATTTACTTCAGTGTGAAAAAGTTCATGCATTTTTAGTTCGGAAAACTTTGTTCATATTTCTTATTGTTATGAATTTGTTAAATTATTACTATTACCAAGTGCATAATATTTCAAATATATTTCACTATTTCAGTACAATGTTTGTAATTAAAATATTTGGTTTGCATGTATAAAGATTTCTTCTAGAATGGAGTTGGCTGGCGAAGAGTGACCGCCACCTGCTCCAACTCCAGACGAAGCCCCCTTCAGAGATCTGATTGCTTCAACACAAAAATTAGGAGTTAGGATAGATTCTTCTCGTTTTGTTAAAAAAAAACAGACATTCAAGAGGTATCTTTACCCGCCACAACAACGAAACAAAAAGGCTCCATGTCTGAGAAAGGATTAATCGGCTAATTCACAAGCTTCTGGCCTTCTCGTAGATCTATGGATATTTTGCCCTAGAAAAAATGAGAAACCCTTATCAATGACAAAATGACTCACTATTTTTTGGTAGAAGTTTCTATGTTTTTTGTTTGAATTCAAAGAGGACAGAGATTTAATTTTAAGAAGTGGACCGTATTTCTTCACGAACATAGGTATGTATCTTAATAGATGGATTCATGAATTTGATCGAGAGTTAGATATCCCAGTTTGGGTAAGAATGCCACATCTTCGTCTTCATTATTTAGGAGATGACTCTATGAGATATATTGGAAACAAGCTAGCGAAATATATCATGATAAGGTAGAACCTAAACATGGAATGTTTTAGTATGTAAGAATATTTGTGGAGGTACTTTTGGATAAAGAACTTGTTCAAGCAATCCATCTTGTGCTAGACAATTAGATAAACTACCAACAATTAGACTATGAATATATACTTTTTAAGTGTAAGGCATGTCATATTTACGGTCATTTTGCAAAAGATTACAGGAAGGTAGGGCTGGTGTAAGGTAAGGATACCCACTTATGACGCGTTAGTTGCAATGGCATACTCGAATAACAAAAATCTTATCATTAACATGAGTTATTAGAGGTACCTACAAAAATTTTTAGAATTAGATGTAAAAATATGAAACGTAGAAAATTGGATCGTCTTTCGGAATATATAACTTTTATTTATGGAAAAGTGCTATAACCACCCCAAAATGTCATTATTTTAATATTGGTATGTTATTTTTTTTCTCTAAAACATTATACATATGTTCGCGTTGGTCCATTGGTTTGTTATGTAAATTGTCAAATTATGAGGGAAAAAATATGTAGAGGCATAGGCAACAGACAGATCTTGTGCAGGGCTATTTTTCCAAAATTTTAAAAGTTATTTTATATATATATATTTTAAATTAGGAAAGTCAGTGAACCCTTAAAACGACATGGTCGAGTGTTGGTCCAACAAATCATGGTCTAAATATAATCAATCAATTTTTTTTTTTATCTTGTAGGTATTTTTGTACTGCCGTGCGGGATTTTTTTCTGTTTTCAAAATATATAAGCCAACTAAAAGTTGTAGCCAAAATAAAGGACCTATTTTCTTTACAAATTTGACATTAATGCGAATTAAAAATAAAAAACAATAACAAATCTATTAAAAAAAATATAGTTAGAATCTACACACATAATTCGACAAGAAAGAAAAGAAGAAAGACCATATCTCAAAATACATTACTCGGTGCTAAACCCACTCACTACTTTGTCGAATATGAAGAACTCAAAGTCTCTTGCCTATGCATTGAAAGATTCAAGCTTTCACGTATAAATAATGTGTGGGAAGTTATAGTGACAAACAATGAGTGTTAGGTTTGAAGTAAGAAAGAAAATAAATTTTATATTACATTATGAAGTGTCAAGTCTCTTATCATAAGACATTATGAATTGTCAAGTTTAGCATTATATCACATTATGAAAGGTTATATCACATTATATTACATTATGAATCATATTATTCATCGTAACACATTATGAATCATCAAGTTTAGCATTATATCACATTATGAATTGTTATGTCACATTATATTAGTACATTATGAATCACATTATTAATTGTAACACATTATGAATTATCAAGTTTAGCATTATATCACATTATGAATTGTTATATCACATTATATTACATTATTCATGGTAACACATTATGAATTATTATTATATCACATTATGAATCACATTATTCATTGTAACACATTATGAATTATTATTATATCACATTATGAATTGTTATATGGGTGTGTGTAAGAATATGAGGGATCTTTTAGATGCAATCTTAATTTTTGAAGACACGTTCAGGTTACATAAGAATATAACGCATTTCTGATACTTAACACTTGGTATGGTAAAACACAAGCCTGACATGTCATTAGACATGTAGGATAGGTAAACATAATGCATACACATGATAGAACTACAAAATGCGTATGCGTTATGTAGTTATATAATGCGTACGCATTTCGTAAATCTAAAATCAATTTAAATACACAGTCTCGATCACCTGCGATGCATTTCAAGCATCAGAAACGCGAATTCAAGCTTGGACGAAAATGGATGATGACATATTTTATGCCCTAGAATATTGGAGGAGCCAGATTTTGTTGGAGGGGAGGCAAATTCATCGGTGAATTGTCATCTAATTAGGTAATTCATTCACTCATACCATATTTTTGTCAATTCTAAACCTAAATTACCGTTTTTTTATAGTTTAAAACAACCTAATTTTGTAATATTTATCAAATTGGAAATAATCCAATCTCTAATTAAATTCAGATCTCCCTCAACCAAGATGAGTGAAATAATTACATTGAACCCCTTTCCAAGAACTCAAAAAATTCCTAATGCAACCAAAAATCGAAAAAAATAGAACTCCTCCCTTTCTACAATGTATCCATCCACATGAAACCCAAATTTCCAACCCTCAAAGGCCATTTCTCCATGATACTAATTGAATAAGTTTCCTCAGAAATGGCAATAACAAGATGAAATGCATGCACAAGCGTGAATAGAAAAAATGCACAAAAAATTAGTAACTTGGTTTCTGAAAATTTCATCACAATCATTTGTCCATGAACATAATGAAAATTTCATCACAAGTGTATGTATCTATACATTGCCTCTTAGTTAAGCACCCTTAACTAAATGCCAAAACACATTAACAAAGTGCCTCTCGGGCTTGCCCTATCTACACCCTCGATCAATCTACTCAACGCTTAGGGACCGTCGATTCAACTCAAAGACTTCATATAGAAAATCACTCTATTTCTTATTTAATTTTCTGAACTTGCCATACAATGTAGAGATCGATTTTGCAGAGAGAAATTGTCTCTATGCTTCTCCAAGGAATTGATAATTCCGACCCCTCTTCCACTTGAATCTCTATCTTTAACTTCTACGAGCTAACCCTAGCTCTATTGAGCTACCAAAAAGCTAATTAATTAAAGGTCATCAACTAAACTAAATACAACTTGAATTATGCTTTTTTGATCCTATAAAGAAGGAACAAAATCCATGATTAACTCAACTAACTGGTGACTCACTTGACAAATCACTAACTAGATGCTACAATTTTGGAAATGCTCAACTAACCCTATCGATTACATTGAGAAAATGATCTAGTATCCCTATCGTCTTTATTCAACCTCTCAACAAAATAAATAAAATTAGAAACATGTGAGACCCTAGGTCTCCTTAAGTTCACTTGACCTAGCAAAGTCATAAATGCCTTTACTCAAACAGTCTATGCCCCTACATCACTAGGTTTATCAACCGTTTTTTAAAATAGTAAAAACAATGGGTAATATATTTCTACATGTCGAGTCTCTAAGCTCATCTACAACCAATTGTATTCCAGTCCACAATTTCCCCATTTTCCCATGTCACTTTTGGTTGGTTTCCATGTTTATAGAACAATGGAAATGGTGAACACCCATGAACTACCTAGAGTGTGTCATGAGAGTGTTCCCAACCATGATCGAGTCAATGATATTTAGAGGATTGGTGGAAGCCCTATATCACCCCTTTTCTTGCCTCACATATCCTAATAGTTCCTCGCCCCTGTCGTTTACGTATCCAACAATCATAATCTACACTCAAAAAGACCTGCGGCCCTCACCTACTAAGTACTCCTAGAAACCTATCCTAAAACCCTTCTAACATTCTTACCTATCTCGGCCCTTCTTCCCTTGGATGTTGTCCTAACCCTACATCTATCCTAAACTTCCATCCCTCTTAAAGACTGTATTTAAGACACAGGTCTGAGTTTTACCACCTTACATGCCCCCGACATGTTACCTTAACCATCTTTCTAAGCCTAACAAGTCATATCCTATTCGTACTTATTCATTAACCGAATGTAGTCACAGTCCTAGGACTGTGACATTTAAATTTAGTTGTTCTATCTCAACTTAATCTTAATCGTCCTAATCAACCATCTTTTCATATCAATCACATATCATAATACTTGGATCATTAATAAATATACATGTGATAATTTTGAGATAACACTGTCATATTCCACTTGTGATATCTTATTAAGTTGACATAGTTGTTATTGTCATTCTAGTCACAATATCTAGTTGATTATTCAACATCTTAATCATTGATAGTCATCTCAAGTATATGTAATCATATTGGAAAGACAAACTCATACATATCCATTTCATTCCATGCCACTTTTTCCTCCCCTCCAAGCACAAGGCGTAATATGTTGAAATCAATAAATTTAATGTTAGCTTATGAAGTTGATGGAAATATTGTTTTCTAAAAGGGACGTAAAGGCCAAAACATGTCAAAATAACACTCCTAAATTGTAAGAAGTTTAAACTCAAGTTTGCATGGAAAAGTCACCAATGAGGGTTAAGAAGTGACTTAACTTCTAGAAAGAAGTTGAACGAAACTTACTTTTTAATTGTTAAATGTTTAATTTAAGTTTTAAATGCATGTAAGTGAATGCCATTAAATTGCTTACTTGAGTTTGATTTAATACATTTTCAATTTTGAAGAGACGTCATTATATACCATGTATATGTTTCTAGTGATTTTCGTATTGATGTTTTTATTGCAGTTGCGGCTATGGACACAAATGCCGAGATACTGATTGAGCTTTCCCGCTTGAGGGGCATTAGTGCAGCTTTTAGTGGTGGTGACAGGATCCGCTTCTCATTTGCATCAACTCTGGATGCAATTGTTGACACCATTTCACAGTCTAGCAATGTACTATATGATATTACATCATATAGAGAAAGAAAAAGACAAGAATATGCTAATGGGCTAGACTACAGTGCAATAAAAAGTTGAAAATATCCAAAGAGATCATATTTGCATTGTTTAGGGACCCTCGGTCTGGGGAAATCCCAAATGCAAACAGGTCTCATATCTCTATTGAGTGGTGCACATTTCAACCATTTGTTGATAACTGGATGGATAGATGGTACATGGTTTTTGATATGCCACCACATAACAACAGGGAAATTCCCGTGTATTTCCTTCGAAAGATATATGTAGAGTTCGTGTTACATAAACACGTAAACTATTTTGATATCTTGCAGTTTCAGGGGATCGGTGGGGGGATGCCCCAAAACTCACCCAATTCG
This sequence comes from Larix kaempferi, assembly GCA_027924585.1. Lineage (NCBI taxonomy): Eukaryota > Viridiplantae > Streptophyta > Pinopsida > Pinales > Pinaceae > Larix > Larix kaempferi. The sequence goes on from BSBM01000167.1 coordinate 568,618, forward strand.
AGGCTTCGAGACCCTGATCGTCCTATCCCTACAGCTCGTAGGTAGTTGCCTCGACTAGATGTCCCACTTGCACATCATGTTATTCCATATACACATGATGCGTTTTTGCGTTTGGCACGAGCGATTGTTCAGCATGGCACTATGGTTCAGCATATGGGTGAGGAAGGGACATCTGTCCCTAGTGTGGTACATACACCAGGTCGTCACCATGCATGACCATCATCTAGTGCAGGACCATCTGCACATCCCCAGCCTAGTATTGAGCCTCATGAGTGCACATCGTGTGGTCATCCCTTCTATGGTATTTCCTCAGATGTTGCCTTCAGTGGGTTTTTGAGTGAGGTATGTAGATGGTTAATTGTAATAAATTCTTCATTTATTTTCCTCTTTGTACACATATATATAGTTTGAACTACTAAATTAATTTTGTGAACTTGCAGTTGATGCTTTATGCCAGCAGTGATGCCCCAGAGTCAGATGTTCCAGAGTCTACAGGGGGGCATGACATTCCATCCATTGATCCCATTGTTGGTGGAGGGATTCATGATGCTACCCAGTTGGTAGGTCCCTCTTATATAGCATCCATTGTAGTATCTCACACTGAGGTAAAAATTTTAAAATTTCAGTTTTTTAATACTTGTTAATTTGTTAATTTCCACATACTTTACATGTTAGTTCACTAATGCTATCTACGGTCTAATATTTACAATTATTAAACTTGCAGATGGTACATCCTTCACTGGGGTAAGCTAATATGGAGGTAGTATCCATGGTTGTATCGTCCGATTAAACATCTAGGCTCTAGGTAAACAATTAAAAATGTCATTTTTTAAATACATGTTGTTCATTGAATCATGCATGTCTAACTACATGAAAACTTGTTGACTGTAGGCACCAACCGAGACATCTGGACCATTTCCTTGATTTGTATCTCCTCCTAGGCCATTCGTGAACAAGGTTCGTGTGTATGTGAGGTGACCTACTCCTAGCAAGACTATAGCTTCCCACAACCATGGGCTTACTGATAGCATGGTAATGTATATCCTTTGATGATATTTGTTGGTTAACTTGAAATCCAGTGCATAAATCATTTTTGTTAATGTTTGAATTACATGTTTACTGCATCAGGAAGCAGAGTTATCTATTGAAAACCTTGCATCGATGGTTGATGCAGCAGTCATTACTGCATCTGCAATGGAAATTGGTCACAAAGAGGTATGTAACTATTTCAACATGATCATTACATAGTTTATTATTGTTGTCTATTGTTTATTCATGCATGTCTAACTATTTCAACATTTTGTGATTGTAGCCACTAGCAGCAGGAGCAGTTCCTGGCCCCCCTGGTTGACCATGGTTGGGACCATCCTGGATGTTCAACCAACAGCTCCATCTGCTACACAAGGAACGAAATCTCCTTTTCCACAGTCTCTCGTTGAGGTGAGATGTCCATTAGTGACCAAGTGTTTCATGCAATTTCCATGCACATGTTGATAATTGTTGAGTTAATTGTTGATCTAATGTATTAGTACATAGTTAGTTGAATTTAACAATTGATATCTAATTTGCAGGATCGAGAGACGCACACTTATCCTAGAGATGTGCCTAGAGGATCAACGTTGGGAAAGAACAAGAGGAAGCTTGAGTTTTGATGTTTCTTATGGGATATATATACATTTGGATACATGTACATGTGGCTTGGATAGTTTTGGATACATGTACTTTTGGATATATATGTACTTTTGGGTACATGTACTTTTGGAGACATGTACATTGACTTCATTGCGCATATACTTTTGGAGACATGTACATTGACTTCATTGGATACATGTACATTGACATTTCAATTATAAATGAATGATACATTTCACTTTGTATTTGTTCTTTTGTTTCCACATGTTCTTGTGTCAATCTATTGTGTTGATTTCTGTGGATTATCTATTACTCATGAATGTGCTATGTCAAAAGAACAAACTATTATATTTAAAGGTTTCAACGAACTCACTACATGCGCACTAATTGGATATCTAATTAAAAATTGTGATTTTGGATGATCATTACAAGTTAAGTCAAAGTTCTTACTCGTGTAATTTAATAAAACTAAGTGCAATACAATGTATTTCAAGGTTTCAATGAACTCACTCATGCACACTAATTGGATAGGTCTTTAATTAAAATTTGTGAGTTTGGATGATTAAATTACAAGTTAAGTCAATGTTCAAGTGCAATTTAATAAAACTAAGTGCAATACACGCTACACATTTCATCAACCCCCAATATTTGATTGTAAAATTAGATTCAACACTACATATGAGTAACTACATACAAGTGCTCAAAGCAACATTAGTGAAAGGAACAAACGTTACCTCGAGATTAGAGAAATAAAGTGCCTTCTATTGTTGGTTGGGAAGGATATGCTTGGATATCCTTATGGCTTCGAGGTCATCTTCATGGAGATAAGTACTCTTGTTGTCATGTGTCATTAAGGTTTTTTCATGTGGTAAAACCCTTGAGGGTTAGGATTTGTTCATGGTTTCATTGTACTTGTTTTCTAAACATAATTATTCTAAGAAAGGTTGCTAAGTTTTCTTCCCCATGAGGGTTTCCCGGGATAAAATGTTGTGTCTGTTCTGCATTGTTATTCTTAACTAGATCCTACATGTTAAATTCTTTATGTAAATATTTTATGGCTAAATTTCTGCATTGAACTAATGGTTATAATTGGTATAAAGCATTTATCTAGATCAAGTATACAAAATTTAATGTGGTATAAGAGGTGAGCTGTCAAGAAGGAAATTATACAAGCCTTAAAAAACATAAACCCTAGGAGGACCAAAAGTCACCAAGTGTCCCGGACCGAAAGTCACCAAGTGTCCCTGCACAACATTTTCATGCGACTTGCAACTCGCCATAACTCAGAAACCGACGGTCGGATCGATGAACTGTCGACTCCGTTGGTCTCCTAGCACGCGATTACCTCTAGGGGGCCCTCTCCCTCATGTTCCCATGGCCCAGTGACTTCATTGTGCATTCATTTCGCAAACTAGGGTTTTGATCAGTTTCCTTCAATGCAATCTCGCATTGGTGGGTCAACTCTGGAAAAACCTCCATTGATCTAGTGTTGGTAGTGTTCCCATGTCATCATTTCCCATACACACTTGCAGGATCCAACAACATGCAGTCTTGCTGCTCCGTTTTGTTTTTCGCTCCCGGACCGAAAGTCACCAAGTGTCCTTGAACGACATTTTCATGCAATTTGAGACTCAACATAACTTGGAAAATGGAGGCCGGATCGACAAACCCTTGACTCCTTCGGTCTCCTGGCATGCGATTACCTCTAGGGGGCCCTCTCCCTCGTGTTCTCATGGCCCAGTGACTTCATTGTGCATTCATTTGGTAAACTAGGGTTTTGCTCAGTTTCCTTCAATGCAATCTCGCATTGGTGGGTCAACTCTCCAAAACCCTCCACCGAGTTAGTGTTGGTAGTGTTCCCACATCAACATTTCCCATACACACTTGCAGGAGCCAATGACATGCAATCTTGGTGCTTCGTTTCCGTTTTCGCTCCTAGACCGAAAGTCACCAAGTGTCCATGAACGACATTTTCATGCAACTTGCAACTCGACATAACTCAGAAACCGAAGGTCGGATCGATGAACCATCAAATCCGTTGGTCTCCTGGCATGCGATTACCTCTAGGTGGCCCTCTCTCTCGTCTTCTCATGGCCTAGTGACTTCATTGTGCATTCATTTCATAAACTAGGGTTTTGCTCAGTTTCCTTCAATGCAATCTCACATTGGTGGGTCAACTTTGCAAAACCCTCGACCGAGTCAGTGTTGGTAGTGTTCCCACATCGGTATTTTCCATACACACTTGCAGGAGTCAACGACATGAAATCTTGCTTCTCCGTTTTCTTTTTCACTCCCGGACCGAAAGTCACTAAGTGTCCCTGAACACCATTTTCATGCGACTTGCAACTCGACATAACTCGGCAACCGGCGATCGGAACGTCGAACCGTTGAATCCTTTGGTCTCTTGGCTTGTGATTACCTCTAGGGGGGCCTCTCCCTCGTGTTCTCATGGCCTAGTGACTTCTTTGTGCATTCATTTCGTAAACTAGGGTTTTGCTCAGTTTCCTTCAATGCAACTATTGCATTGGTTGTTTCAACAACTGCACATGGGTCTACTTCAAGTGACCTAATCATTCGTTGTATATCAAACTCTACATATGCTACATTTGAACATGTTGCAGCATTAAGAAAACACTATGTGTCTAGAGATCACGGGCTATATTATTCTTGCACTAAAGTATAAGACAACAACCATATGCCTAAGCTACACTTACAAATTACAAACCAACTAGGGTTTCATGAACTACAAACCACATAATAAAACTAGGATAGGCTTGGAAAGGATATTTTTGCTTGAGAATACTCTTAATGGGGGGGGAAGCTTTTCACATTAAGAAAGCACAACGGGGATAAAATTTTAATTGAATTCCATATCTAAGGATTGTATCATACTATGTTTCAATTCCTAAAGAGCCTGATATGGCCATTCCTTTTCATGCTTGAGACAAAGATGGAAAACCCAACTTCCACATCTATGCATCTATTTGGAGCCACTTTGTGGAAGTATGCATCCAATAGAAATGCAATGTAAAACAAAAAACCTCAGTAAATGACCCACAAAGCAAGAGACTCTAAGTCATATTTGAATTCGCTGAAACCTAAAATGCATACTTATCACACTGCAAGATACTCTTGGTCACTTCTAATATGCAAGAACCTATTAACCACTTTTGAAAAACCAATGCTTACCAGATCCTTTTCGGCCTCAAACACCTCAGCAAAGAATGGAATAGCTCGTCCTGGAATGAAATGCTCACCAAATCCTTCTGAGCATGCTCTCCTATCTTCTCTTCCCCAGTAGTATGGATAAAATTTTAATTGAATTCCATACCTAAGGATTGTATCATACTATGTTTCAATTCCTAAAGAGCTTGATATGGCCATGCCTTCTTATACTTGAGACAAAGATGGCAAACATAGCTTCCACATCCATGCATCTATTTGGAACCACTTTGTTGAAGTACGTAGCCAATAGAAATGCAATGTAAAACAAAAAACCTCAGTAAATGACCCACAAAGCAAGAGACTCTGAGTCATATTTGAATTCGCTGAAACCTAAAATGCATACTTATCACACTACAAGATACTCTTGGTCACTTCCAAGATGCAAGAGCCTTTGAAACACTTTTGAAAAACCAATGCTTATCAGATCTTGTAGGTCCATTTTCGAAACTAGGGTTTTGCTCAGTAAGGGAGTGTGCAATTTTTGCACATGGGGGTCAACTTTGAAAAATCATCCACCAAGCACTTATGGCTAGATTTCCCAGCTGGAACCTTCCTAGACACACTTGCAGGACTCACCAGAACCCGGTTTTGTTGCACGGTCATCATTCTATGCCCCCGGTCGGTATCCAAGAGGTGTCCTTGAAGGCCATTTGGATGCGAGACAGAACAAGCCATAGAATGGTGACCGTGGCTCGAATAGACAAATCGTCAACTCTGTTGGATTCAAGACATCGGGATAGTGCTAGGGGTGCCCCTCTCCTCCAGTTCCATGGCTAGGTGTCATCTTGTAGGTCCATTTTCGAAACTAGGGTTTTGCTTAGTAAGGGAGTGTGCAATTTTTGCACACGGGGGTCAACTTTGTAAAATCATCCACCGAGCACTTATGGCTAGCGTTCCCAGCTGGAACCTTCCTATACACACTTGCAGGACTCCCTGGAACCCAGTTTTGTTTCACGGTCATCATTCTATGCCCCCGGTAGGTATCCAACAGGTGTCCCTGAAGGCCTTTTGGATGCGAGACGGAACGAGCCATATAATGACGATCGTGGCTCGGATTGACAAACCGTCGACTCCGTTGGATTTAGGACATCGGGATAGTTCTAGGGAAGCCCCTCTCCTCTAGTCCCATGGCCCAGGTGTCATCTTGTAGTTCCATTTTCGAAACTAGGGTTTTGCTCAGTCAGGGAGTGTGCAATTTTTGGACATAGGGGTAAACTTTGCAAAATCATCCACCGGGAACTTATGGCTAGCTTTCCCAACTGGAACCTTCCTAGACACACTTGTAGGAATCCTCGGAACACAGTTTTTTTGCACAGTTGGAATTCTATGCCCCCGGTAAGTATCCAACAGGTGTCCCCGAAGGCCTTTTGGATGCGAGACGGAACGAGCCATAGAATGACGACCGTGGCTTGGATAGACAAACCATCGGCTCCATTGGATTCATGACATTAGGATAGTTATAGGGGTTCCTTTCTCCTTTGGTCCCATGTCCCAGGTGTCATCTTGTAGGTCCATTCTGGAAACTAGGGTTTTGCTTAGTAAGGGAGTGTGCAATTTTTGCACATTCAGGTCAAATTTGCAAAATCGTCGACTAGGCACTTATGGTGATGATGATGAAGATGGTGATGATGATGAAGACATTGATGATGATGGTGATGGTGATGAAGATGATGATGCTGATGAAGAAGAAGATGATGATGATGAAGAAGATGATGATGATGCAGATGTTGATGAAGAAGGGGGAGATGACAATGATGATGAAGATGTTGGTGATGATTATGATGGTGATGATGATGAAGATGTTGAAGATGATGAAGATGTTGATGTTGATGGTAATGGTGATGGTGATGGTGATGAAGATGGAGATGGTGATGGGATGGTGATGGGATGGTTATGATGATGACGATGATGGTGATGATGATGAAGACGTTGATGGTGATGGTGATGATGATGGAGATGTTGATGAGGAACCTAGAGATGACCATGATGATGAAGATGTTGATGATGATGATGATTGTGATGATGATGAAGATGTTGACGATGATTGTGATGGTAATGAAGATGATGATGATGATGATGATGAAGATGATGATGATGGAGATGTTGCTGAAGAAGGGGGAGATGACAATGATGATGAAGATGTTGGTGATGATGATGATGATGAAGATGTTGAAGATGATGAAGATGTTGATGTTGATGGCAATGGTGATGGTGATGGTGATGGTGATGAAGATGGAGATGGTGATGGGATGGTGATGGTGATGATGATGATGATGGTGATGATGATTAAGACATGGATGGTGATGGTGATGGTGATGGTGATGATGATGGAGATGTTGATGAGGAACCTAGAGATGACAATGATGATGAAGATGTTGATGATGATGATGATTGTGATGTTGATGATGATTGTGATGGTGATGAAGATGATTATGATGATGATGAAGAAGATGATGATTATGGATATGTTGATGAAGAAGGGAGAGATGACAATGATGATGAAGATGTTGGTGATGATGATGATGGTGATGGTGATGAATATGATGATGATGATGATGATGAAGAATATGATGATGATGGAGATGTTGATGATGAACCTAGAGATGACAATGATGATGAAGGGTTTTGCTCAGTAAATTTATCAATATTTTGAGTTTCATGATAGTGGCACCATTGTGGAGAGGGTGAAGAGGTAGTGTTACTTGTAGGGAGATTAGGACATATTGGAGGAAGTATCTAAAGGGTACATAGGGTTTAGTGCTAGGGTTTGGGTGAGGTTTAGGGTTAGAGTTATAGAAGGAAATTGAATTAGGTCATTTCTCTAATGTACATTTTATATTAATGGTATGGCTTGGTCTAAGGTGGTGCTCTCAAATAGCTATTTCATTATGAAATATTTAACAGACATGAATTAAATTTAAGATAAGTGTATTGCTAAATATAGTGAGCATTGGGCATGGGGAACCAAATCTATGAATATGTGTATTGTTAAATATAATTTTGTTGGGTGAAGCCAATAGCCAACATAATCAACATAATATAAGAGTTTTTGGGTTGGGGATAATCAACTTGTGTGTATAGCTCTAGGCATCAATGGTTGATGGGTGTCTCCATCCACATAAAAAATACAGATTAGCTATGTAATGATCCCATTACAAAACGCATGTGTATTCAATCAAACAAATTGAGAGGAAAATGCAACGCATACTCTTTCTAACTATGCAAATTGAGAGGCAAATGCAACCAAGTTTCTTTTACAATTTCCAAAGTCAAATTTTATTGATCATAGTTTAAGTCTTACCGTTAGAGCACCCAAGGAAAGTTTCATCTAACTCTACCCAATCCCATAATCTTAGGGTTTATTAATCATATGTAAAAATTGGCATATTCATAAACTTGACATACAAAAGAACTTTTGGCATATTTATAAACAACATAAATGTAAATTTGGCATATCAAGAACACAAAATTGACATATTCATAAACAACAAACATTAGAAAATTGAGCATATATCAATATTCAATTACAAATAGTATAAATAGTATAGTATTAAAATTATGTAATATACCTCATCATGCTAGATCCCACCTATTATCATACAACCAAGCCCTCTGGATCATCTCTTATACTGATGGTCTCCATTAGTCTCTCGTGCTCTGTATCTAGTAAAAAGTAGCATACCTTCGATGAATTTCGGCTAGGCATTGTTCGTACTTGGAGGTTTGTACCAATGATTAAGTTGGTAAAGTGATACACACTTGCTCCTGGTTTGTAATCCCTGTAAACATATCCACCCTTCTTTCTTGCATTGTTGTCCTATGTCAAGTATTCACCTTTAACAACCATAGACCCGATTCGGAAGTGGTTGTTTTCATCTTCAGTCATGGACATATTGAGGATTTTCTTTCCCTCTATACAATGTGCTAACCAGTAATCACCACCCCATTCACTATCTTTTGAGGAAACCACTGCGTATATGTGCCCTGCATAATATGATTGTAGGTATATGATCAAAATATTTTTTGTGTGATACAAGGCCATTAATGTGCATTTGAATACTACGCAAATAAACAAAAAAATGTTAAGGAAATGCATCATACCAGGTTGTACAAGGTCTGAGACATGATCAAAATATATAGAAATAGATGATTGGTCTTCTTCGAACGGAGTTAACTAAACAATTGCATGCTGATCAAGTGGAAGTGATATGAGATACCATCCATCAACCCAATCCAATGATTCACACCTATCCCAATCACCATCACAACAAAGCGGGAAAAAACAAGCGAGTTTTCTGGTCCAAATTTCAAATACTGGGTTATCAGAGCTTCAAACTGAATGAAAGCCACGAGTCCCAGGCACAGTCTTGCATTCCCATGCATGTGAACGATCTATGTCTACCACCTCCCAAAAACATCTCTCCACATGTCTCTTTCTTGTGGATTCTACTCGCATAGTTGATTCCTCTCCCATTACTGACCTGCAACACCTGACTATAGATTGAGCATTTCGAATAATAGATTCTGTAGATACTTTCAATTTCTCTCTTCGTAGGGTTGTTTTGACACATGCTCCTGATCCATCATGATCTCCTTTACCATACCTATTCTCAAAATAGTTCCACATATGTGGCACTTTGTAGTTTTTATGCAATGAACACAACCATTGAAATATGCGTGCATTTTTTAACTGACCAACACATCCATTAGACCAAATCTAGTGTCGATCCATCTGTATGTTCCTTCCCTTCAAGTGATCATAGAACATGATGAAGCAATGACGTACATAGTGGAAGTCATGGCACCCATCATCACTTATGTAGAAGTGATATTCCTTTAGAATTTCTCTTTGCTCTTCACTGCTATTTGGGCCATGCCTATATGTGATATGGACCATCAAGGAAACCTGCTCAGAGTGATAATACTGAATTTGTATCTCATTATGAGGTGCAAAGTGTAGTTCTCAGCAAAATCAACAACTGAAAATATAGTACCACAGAGAAATGTATCTTTGCATATTCTAAACTTCTCATATTGCCATCGTGGCAAGTGGACATGCTGAACATATTGATGTGTCTTTTCAATAAATTCCTTGACGAAGTCACTAACTTGTACCTGGTGACACAAAATGATCTCAATATAAGTTTTTTTTTAAAGTAAGGATTGAAATGTAACTGTTCAAACATGAATTTATAGATAGAAATGCATATCTGAGATGTCACCAATTGTATTTTTTTGCTTTCTTTCCCTAGGACTATTTCATAGCTGATATATTTGAAAATTTTCATGTCTATAACCATATTCCCAAATTCACTGTATCCACTTTCGTGCATACATTGGCTCAATAATGCCATTCCAGCACAATTGGAGCATGTTCCATCCAAACAAGATTTTGCATAGTATGTTTTCCCCTCAGGCCTACTGCACATGAAGCTATGAATGAATTTTGTTGCTGAAGTCGGTGGTGTTGTCAGGGAGAAATCCTGCACATGGTTAGTATGCAACACATGCGATGAATGTAAAAAAAAAATTTCATAGTAATATTCATATTCTACGTGGTATCTACAACAACAAGTGTTACGAAGAGTATTTATTCTAACATACCATGGCTTACATTTCTCAAAATATCTTTGCCCCAAGTTCAATTGTCTATGTTCATTCCTAAATTTCTTGTATAGCTATGTCTGTGTTATATAAAGAAGATACTTAATATGTGGTTCACAATCCTTTGAACCCCTTCTCAGTTTTAGTACATCCTTCCGGTTTAAAGAAGGCCTTGTGTGATCATGCCAAAAAATCTGCACTAGTCCTTTTACTGCATCAACTAGCTTCATGTCACGACATGGCAATCGACCAATAAAGGCCCAAAAATATGTCTGATCAGTTGTCTCAAGATGTTCTCTTCTAATAGAATAACTACGGAGGGTTTTTACATTCAAATTAACTAGTTTGGATGTAGGCTTGAGAAAATGAAGGACCTTGGTGTTCTTATTTACAATTGCTTGTGACAACACACGATGGGCCACATTGCGGTCCTTTGAACATGTGTTCTTACCAATTTTACCAAATGCATCTATTAAGCTTTTAACTATATGAGAACTTGGTTTAGAATTCTTTATCATCTTTATCCCTAACTTTTTCCTAACAATATTCATGACCCTAGATTTTAACAATGATATAAATAATCTACATTTATCTCCATCACATTTAGAAACAAAATATTTATCAAGTATCTATTGAGTTTGATAAGAAATACTACGTTTAGATAGCGTACCTTCAATGGAATTGAGGAGACTTTCATCAACTTGTATACGCTTCGGAGTTCTTCGGTCCATGTGATTGCTAATGGAGGTAAGGGGGTCGGAATTCTACCATGTAGTGCATAACCAAGATGCTCTAGCATTGATGTCCTTCATTCTCTTCCTAGTAGTTGGATGGTGGAAGTCCAACATCCTCATCGATGGTCCAGATAACATTTTCTTCTTCAACAGTAGGCTCCATATCCAACGCCTCTCTAACTTCATCA